>WNWK01002997.1:173488-184725 GCA_009830355.1 Cherax destructor
GAGGAAACGGGACAAATATCTTCACCAGGTGCCAGATCAACCAGGCTGTGATGGATATGTGGGGCAGCGGGCCTCCAGCAGCAACAGCCTGGTTGACCAGGCAAGCACCAGACGAGCCCGGCCCATGGCCGGGCTCAGAGAGTAGATACTCTCGAAATTCTTCAAAGGTATATCAAAGGTTGAATTTTAAATTGCTGCTGTTAAGCCATTGACCTAAGAATTTTTGTCTTAAAATGAGTGAATCATTTGTTATTATATTGAGTTGTACATTTGTAGCTCTGTTTCCAAACAGTATGTAGAAAGTCTCTGTCAATATTAAGAGAAAGTCTATTGAAAATCATTCAAGTAGGAATTTTTATGAGCTCATCATTATCAATGTTATCGAGAGAAAACAACATCTGAATAAGAGATGATGAAAGTTGTATCATTTGAAAGCAGGTCATTGATGTAGATGAGAAAAAGCAGAGCCAAGAACACTAGTGTAAAACTGGCCAAATGAACAAATTTTGGATGCTTTATAGGGTAGTTCTGATAATTGAATGTCTTCCATACTATCCATAGTGACGAATAGGTAAATACAAAACATCATGTTGCTTTACCTCTAGAATATGGTCAAATAAAAACACTTTAGAAAGTAAAGCTGTTACTACAAGTTTTATCAAATCCTTAGTAAAGTTTTTTTTCCTATCAGAAATTTGCCTGCCATTTCACCCATAGAATAGATATAAAGCACTTTGAAGACATGTATTAGTTATAAGAAATCAAATTGAGTGACATTTTATTGATACATTTCAGGTTGGTCGAGACATGAATGCTCGCTATATCCTGCTCACCCATTTTTCACAGCGATATGCCAAAGTTCCACTTTTAAAAGAACTGCCAGCACAAGTTGGAATAGCATTTGACAATATGAAAGTAAGGAGTATTTGGTCTACATTTAGTTGAAGTCTTGCACATAAATTATATTTTCCTTAGTACAGAATTATTACAATTAAACTTCACCAAGGCAGGGTGGCCCAAAAAAGAAAAACGAAAGTTTCTCTTTTTAAATTTAATAATATATACAGGAGGATGGTTTACTAGCCCCTTGCCCTTGCTCCTGGCATTATAGTTGCCTCTTACGACACACATGGCTTACGGAAGAAGAATCCTGTTCCACTTTCCCATATATACATTATACAGTGGACCCTCGGTTTTCGTTCACCTCCAAACTCGAACAATTATGTAAATGAGCTTTTGTAAGTGTATTTTTGGGGTTCTGAAATGACTAATCTAATTTACATTTGTCCTTATGGGAACAAATTCGTTTGGTAATGGCACTCAAACAGCATTCTGGAATGAATTTTCAATGAAAACCAAGGGTCCACTGTAGTATTTATTTATTTAGTTTGAGCACGGTAACTTTTATGAAAGGATTTCGGGAAACTGGTTAGCTGGACTTGATTTCTCGAGGTAACCCTTTCTCTATTCAGTTGCTAAAAAAGTCGAAGAAAATTTTGAAACTGAGGCATTTGAATGTGCATGGATGTAGTAGAGATAAGAAAGAATTGATTGTTAAAGTTATGAATGAAAAAAATTATGTTTTAGCACTAGGTGAAACAAAGATAAAATGGGTGAGAGAATTTCATTGGGAAGAGGTAAATGAGATTAAGTTAAGTGTATCTGAGATAATCAAAGCTAGGAAAGATGTAGTGATAATATTAAATTATCAGTTATGAAAAAAATGGATTATAAATTAAACTCAAGAATTATGTGAGTTAGAATAAAGGTGGGATGTGAGAAATGGGTTACAGTAAGTGTGTATGCACCTGGGTGCGAGATGCGTAGAAGAGATAGATTTTAAGTGAATTTTGAGATAGATTTCAGGGAGTTTTGAGCTATACTAGAGTACTGGAGGTGAGAGAGGCAGTGCCTGTATTGTGAAGGAGGTTGGGGATGTTGCACTTGAAGAGTCAGCACAATTCTGGAAAGACAACGATTGAGTGAATGTTGGTGAATGTGTTTTCTTCTTTGGGATCACCTTGTACTTGTGTCGCGTGGGTCTTGGGAGAGATATATAGGAGGTCAAAGATACTCCTTGTTGGATGGTTACGGTATATTTACAGTAAGTGAAGGAGAGTCCAGCCACCCGTCTGTCTCGCCTGTAGGTCTAACGTTAGTGAGGGAGAGTGCCTATGAGAGGCTGTGCACATGCGCTGAGCCTCTGACGTCAGCGGGTACCGTGACGTCACACGCAAAGGGACCAGCTGTATAAAAGGAAAGATACACTACACAAGTGTATATATGATACTGACACGACAGCTCGGCCATGTTATCGTATGACGTCTCGGCATACTATACAACTCTATAGACTGAACAGACAGGTGGTACTGGATGAATCTATACAATAGCAAACACATTATAACTTTGAACTGATCAAGATTAATCTTACTCTCGCACTTCTTGAGTTAATGGTACATAAGAGAAATTTAATGGATCTAGATATAATGGATTATATATAAAACAATTGCAAATTTGATCGATCAATCGATATGTATTCATGTACTCTTCGGCTTCTGAGGAAGAATAAATATTTACAGGGAAGAAGTTTTAACAGGAAAGATAAACTCGGCTAACACGGGTTATACTGTTAAAACTCAGAACTCAGAGAGAACTTGAACACACAACAATCTTGCTAGATACTGGAAATCTAATAACAAAACACACAGTCAATAATTCGGTTCTAAACTGGATTTTCTAATTTTCTATCTTTAGCTCACAACTTATGATCACTTTCCTACTGGAGGAATGAACAACTCGGTTTTGATTAACTTATACAGTGGTACCCCGGTTTACGATATTTTTTCATTCCAGAATGCTGTTCAGTGCCATTACCAAACGAATTTATCTCCTTAAGAAATGTTGTAAAATAGACTAGTCCTTTAGACCCCAAATTACACTTACAAAGCATTTAAAAAAATAAACTTACATAAAAGGGTGAGTTTGGGGACCATCGTAAACCGGGGTACCACTGTAATCACTTTCCTACTGGAGGAATAAACAGGCTCGGTGGAGTGGATGGATCCTCCCCGGTTGAAATAGTTAGCTCAATGACACAAAGTATGAGCAAAGGAGAACGGTTCTCACTATCTCTTACTGCAGGTAAGAATTACTCGACACACGACACTTTACTCTGCAAAGGCTTACTGTCAACTGGGAGGAACACTATCTGGAACACGAGGGACAACAACTGGCACTCTAGTGAGTACACTAGCAACAGAAACGGCTTTCTGCAATTGCTTTTGCATCAGCGAGAGATGCTATAACTCATTCAAATAGTCTTTCTTCAACAAAGCGTCCCCTGGAGAGGAACTACTACTTGAACTAGCAACATTGCAAGGATAGACTCAGTACTCAAGGCGGTCCGGGATACCTCCGGTACCCTAGGCATCTGAACGCTATCTTGCATGCAAGATATTGTAGGGGCTGAATTCCAGACAGGAGTGACAGTAATACTAGTGCCTTGATCGCTCGGCTACGTTAATAAGTGAAACACATACTTTCTACAAGAACTAATCTGAACTTCACATTCCGCATCACTCTGGCAATTCTCTGATACAAGCTGGAAGAACAAACACATTGTTCAAAGGCTAGAGACTGTCTTTCAGTCATTAAGGGACTATGAGGGCTGTTTACTGACTCATTATCATTATGGCGCTGAATGGCAATACACACAGTATTATCGCACATGGTTACTAGAACTTCAATTCCTCGACTGGCAGCAAACACATTACTACTTAACTTTACTTGAGACATGACTGAGCAATTAAACGAGAATCGAATTGAAAGCAGAAATTTACACAAGTATATAGCACAATATAGCTTAACTGATAGTAATTATTAACTAATCTGCATGAGTAACACGGATAATAGCACAATAACACTAAAGAAAAGATAACTCACTGGAAATTGACTTGGCAAGAAAATTCAACACACTAAGATAAAACAATCTAGCTTTAACTTGAACAGCAAAATGAGTTTTCTTTTCTTTAAATATCAACAAAATTGCAACACAATAAAAGAATTAAATGCACAATTAATTAAAAGAATTCAATAATGGTTATGGCACTAGCAACAATCTGATAAAACAAATCGATAGAATTGTTCACTGGCAAAAATTAAAGTAACTTTACTGCTTGTATCACTAGAAGTTCACTGGAATAATTACTTATTACTCTTAGGAAATGACAAGTTACTAGAGCAATTAAACACAACAAAATTGATAAAACAAGGTGAATACTGGCCAATTTACTTTACACAAAATCAATTTCAGGAATGACTGATTGAAAAAAATTCACACTGGGGTAAATTATTTTCACACAACACAAAGATATTAGAAATAAAATAGTTCGAACACTCTTACTCTTAATTGCAAGCAAAGCAAGGTAACTCAATGCAACAGTTACTGAACAATTTACTAAAAACACTGACTTTAAACAAACTTAAGAGTGAAATTGTTCAAACACATGAAAACAAATGAAAAATTAATGACAATAAAATTGTATGAACACTTACATTAGCTGAAGATACTCATCAAAGGCACAGAACAGTTACTTACTGCACATACAAAGTCATGCTCTTGTTGACTATATACAAGTAATTATTGTAGCAAAATAATATCCTCAGTAAGTTATTTGTCTAATCTGCAAAATGAAGGCACATTAGCACTATACAAAAAGAACAAGTACACAAAACAATAGCAGGTGCAAGGGAAAAATAACACTGACTGCAACACATAAGAATTAGCAGGGAATATTACTGGTAAAAATTAAAAATTGCTTGGAGGAGAAAACAATATATAGTTACTGGGGCAAGCAAAATTAATTAATTACACAATTAAAACATTAACAAACAAGGGTAAGATAATAAAAAAAATAACTCTGGGATAGTACACTTGATGGAACACAATAATTAACAAAACAGAAAATTCAACAACACATGGGTAATTCTGGGGAAAAAATTTAAAATCTTTTAAAAAAATTACTACTTGGTGGAATATTGGAACACAAGATAACTTCAACAAAACTGTACTTACTGCATACTTAGTAACACAACGAAATTCACAGAAATAATAACGCAATAATTAACAAGAGACAATACTAGTGAAATAAAAAATTAATGCAATTAATTACTTTAACACAGAACACTTCCTAGGATAACTCAAAATTTATGTAACTCGCAGAAATTGTCTCAACACACGAAATTGTCTATAGATTATCTGAAAAATAAAACAACACAATAAATGTCTCTAGGGTGTAAAACTTGACTGAAGCGTGGTGGTGGAGGCTGGTGGAGGATGGTGATCCACACGCGCAGATATCTAGGAGTAATGTGCATAAACGTTGAACTACGAACCGAGGCTTTAGTACAGTTGGCACAACAGTTCAAAAGAAACACACTCAGGACGCTCGACCTGGTTCGTAGCCAATAAACTGCTTGCAGGACCCAGTTAAGGGTGAAATAATCCACACTTAATGCTTTGTGTGGGTGGATGCACGTGGTCAAGGCGTCTGCCGTAGCGTGGGTGGTGGGGGGGTGGTGGCTGGTAGGGTTAGCCCACACTGCTTCCCGCGTGCGCCTGTGGCTTACGCCGTTTACATGAACTTAACCCAGGGTGGCTTGAATAACCCAGGAATACCACGGGGGTATTATTTTACACAGAACAGCAATACACTGGAGTACAAGGTGGTATAAATGCTTGGACTCACGTGGCTTACTTCTCAGACAGCAGAGTGGCTTGCTGGCTTAGTAGAATATTTTCACACAGATTGACTGGCTTGGAATCTTGTGACAAACTAGCACAGCAAGGTAGAAGCTGGCTTAAGCCTAGGCTGACGTAGCTGGTGGTGGCTTTACTGGCTTGAATGGGACTCTCCCTCACTGGCTTACTGTACAGAATTTGCAAAACCCGGGTCAACCCTCGTAGGTTTTAGCAAAATTAACAAGTAAGGCACTTAGCTGACCAGGAGATACTGTAGATATGTAGACTTCTTTGATGTAGGAGCTGGTAACGTGGTCGGTCTGGAGGCTGTTTGCTTGCTTGAAGTCTATCTCTCTATAACATCGTAATCGATAAAAATTACGGCACACCGCTGCTCACCACTTGTCGCGTGGGTCTTGGGAGAGATATATAGGAGGTCAAAGATACTCCTTGTTGGATGGTTACGGTATATTTACAGTAAGTGAAGGAGAGTCCAGCCACCCGTCTGTCTCGCCTGTAGGTCTAACGTTAGTGAGGGAGAGTGCCTATGAGAGGCTGTGCACATGCGCTGAGCCTCTGACGTCAGCGGGTACCGTGACGTCACACGCAAAGGGACCAGCTGTATAAAAGGAAAGATACACTACACAAGTGTATATATGATACTGACACGACACTTGGAGGAGACAGCCATTGAGCTGAAAGAAATTTATGTTGAGTTTAAATACATGTATAGTTTTTTTTTTTTCAACAAGTCGGCCGCCTCCCACCGAGGCAGGGTGACCCAAAAAGAAAGAAAATCCCCAAAAAGAAAATACTTTCATCATCATTCAACACTTTCACCACACTCATACATAATCACTGTCTTTGCAGAGGCGCTCAAATACGACAGCTGAGAATTGTCCCTCCCAGCTGTCACTATCCCAGACCTCTCCTTTAAAGTGCAGGCATTGTACTTCCCATTTCCAGGACTCAAGTCCAACTAAATCAAGTAACTGGTTTCCCTGAATCCCTTCACAAAATGTTACCCTGCTCACACTCCAACAGATCGTCATGTCCCAAAAACCATTCGTCTCCATTCACTCCTATCTAACACGCTCACACATGCTTGCTGGAAGTCCAAGCCCCTCGCCCACAATACCTCCTTTACCCCTTCCCTCCAACCTTTTCTAGGACGACCCCTACCCCGCCTTCCTTCCCCTACAGATTTATACCCTCTCCAAGTCATTCTACTTTGATCCATTCTCTCTAAATGACCAAACCACCTCAACAACCCTCTTCAGCCCTCTGACAAATACTTTTAGTAACTCCACACCTTCTCCTAATTTCCACATTCCGAATTTTCTGCATAATATTTACACCACACATTGCCCTTAGACAGGACATCTCCACTGCCTCCAACCTCCTCCTTGCTGCAGCATTTGCAACCCATGCTTCACACCCATATAAGAGTGTTGGTACCACTATACTTTCGTACATTCCCTTCTTTGCCTCCATGGATAACGTTTTTTGTCTCCACAGATACCTCAACGCACCACTCACCTTTTTTCCTTCATCAATTCTATGGTTAACCTCATCCTTCATAAACCCATCCGCTGACACGTCAACTCCCAAATATCTGAAAACATTTACTTCTTCCATAATCCCTCTCTCCAATGTGATATCCAATTTTTCTTTATTTAAATAGTTTGATACCCTCATCACCTTACTCTTATCTATGTTCACTTTTAACTTTCTACCTTTACACACTCTCCCAAACTCGTCCACTAACCTTTGCAACTTTTCTTTAGAATCTCCCATAAGCACAGTATCATCAGCAAAAAGTAACTGTGTCAACTCCCATTTTGCATTTAATTCTCCATAATTTAATCCCACCCCTCTCCCCAACACCCTAGCATTTACTTCTTTTACAACCCCATCTATAAATATATTAAACAACCATGGTGACATTACACATCCCTGTCTAAGACCTACTTTTACCGGGAAGTAATCTCCCTCTCCTACACACCCTAACCTGAGCCTCACTATCCTCATAAAAACTCTTACAGCCTTCAGTAACTTACTACCTATTCCATACACTTGCAACATTTGCCACATTGCTCCCCTATCCACTCTATCATATGCCTTTTCTAAATCCATAAATGCAATAAAAACTTCTCTACCTTTATCTAAATACTGTTCACATATATGCTTCACTGTAAACACTTGATCTACACATCCCCTACCCATCTTGCTCATCTGCAATCCTACTCTCTGTCTTACCTCTAATTCTTTCAATAATAACCCTGCCATACACTTTACCTGGTATACTCAGTAAACTTCTTTCTTTCAACACGTCGGCTGTTTCCCACCGAGGCAGGGTGGCCCAAAAGGAAAAGCGAAAGTTTCTCCTTTTACATTTAGTAATATATACAGGAGACTGGCTTTCCAATATCCACCTTATTCTGCCTATTACTAGTTCCCCTAGAATTTATACCATTACTACACTGGGACTTCTCTGTTTTCCCCCCAAAACCCATACCACTATTTCTAGTTTAAAGCCCTAACAGCTCCCTCCACTGCAGTTGCCAGTGCCCAGGGGTTACTAGCCCCTTGCTCCCGGCATTTTAGTCGCCTCTTACGACACGCATGGCTTACAGAGGAAGAATTCTGTTCCACTTCCCCATGGAGAAGAGGAAATAAGAACTAGTAAGAAAATAGAAGAAAACCCAGAGGGGTGTGTATATATATATATGTTTGTACATGAATGTGTAGTGTGACCTAAGTGTAAGTAGAAGTAACAAGACATACCTGAAATCTTGCATGTTTATGAGACAGAAAAAGACACCAGCAATCCTACCATCATGTAAAACAATTACAGGCTTTCGTTTTACACTCACTTGGCAGGACGGTAGTACCTCCCTGGGCAGTTGCTGTCTACCAACCTACTACCTACCTTAAATATAGATACTGTAGTATTTAACATTGAACTATCTCACTGGTACCCCTAATATTCCAAGAAACAATAATGGTGTGTTTCCATGCCTTATTGATTAACCTCATAAAATTTCCAAAATTCAAAAGTGTTCAGTACTTTATACAGCATCTTAGCTCCTCAACACTAATTTAGAGTCTAGTAAAACTGAAAATATTGCTTTTATTATTGTCATTATAATTATCAAAACCAAACGCTAAATCCACTAGGGTCATACAGATTGTCTTTATATTACAAATTGTTGTCTGGGCTGCATAGAATAAGATTTTAAATAAACTTTTTATTTGACCTGAACTCCCCTTGAATCAAATGTGAATGCCTCTCATTCTCCCAGGCACTGTGTAACCTTTATAACCCCTACCAGTCTTAACTCTCCCTCGTGAATTTAATAATAATACATAAAGGAATATTGTACAATGGTCCCTAGAGGTACGATGGGCTGGAGTTACGATTTACCCTCGGAGGAATTGTATTTTTAGTTGATTAAAGATACGATGTGCGTAAAATGGTACAACCGTTGTGGGTCACATCCTGGGAAACAAGATTAACCAAAGTTACTTGAAATGCTCTACATAACCAGGGGCTTTCTATATACATAATATGCCAATGATGTCAGTTAGGTCTGTATTAGTTATATCATGTACTTGTAGAAACAAATACTATTATTATACATACCTGGCAACACAACCAGGTGCATACACACTCATCAGTTATTATTGTCGGCACATGTGGGTGGGTATCAGCCAATCAGACGTGATAGCTTGCCTTTTGGGAAGCATACGAACCAATAGAAGCATCGGTTCTTGAGTGGGTGGGCCTTAGCCAATCAGCGATGAGGTAGGTTGCCTCTTTAACAGCGTCTGAGCCAATGGGAGGGGTGGCTTAGCAAGCAATCAGCAAATGCGTTGTCTCTATGGTAACATCTCAGCCAATAGCAGAGTTTGTATTGTACTACAGTTTGAAGGCAATAAGAGTGTTTTGCACAAATTATGGATTATTTGCCCTTCATAATTGCATTTGTGTTGTGTAATTGCACCATCTTTTGCATTAACAAGTCATCATGGCCCGTAAGTGCATAGTCAACAGGCCATTTCTCTGAAGATCAACCAAGAAATTAGTGTGTGATAAATGGTTTTGAAAACCGACAAGTTGAAGATTGAGACACTTATGCAACATATGAGAATCTTTATTAAGGAAACATTTTGCCACACAATGGCTTCATCAGTCCAATACAAAGGAGAATGGTGTAAGTAGAGGAGGAGTTTGAGGTAATCAGTTCCTCAGCCTGGAATCGATGTGTTCAGTCCATCACTCTTGTAGAAAGTAAGCATAGGGCCAGAGAAGTGGCTTAATATACTGTAGTCAGGTGAGAGGAAGCAGGAGGAGGCGGGATCACAGTGGCTGGTGACTAAGCTAGTAAAAAAAGGCAGAGAAATGGAAAGACTGTTGTTATTGTGGATAAGAGAGAAGCAGATGAAGGGAGATAGTACATACAAGTTATATCTGACAGCATGCAAGGTAGAGTAAAAGTTGCACTTCCAGGGTCTTAAAATGAATTACCATAAAACCACGTATTTTGGGGTTTGAGTTACGATAATTTGGAGTTATGATCAGTGCTGTATGACCTTATGGGTTTAGCGCTTAGTTATGATTATAATAATTGGAGGTATGATACATCGTCTTGTACAGATCAATATTGTAACTCAAGGGACTACTGTACTATATAAGTTTTTAATTGTATTGCCACTTTTTATTATGATTGTATTAGTACTACTTAACTATAAGAATGTTACTGAGTTTTTTAATTTACAAACTGTTATACTGCAGATTTGCTTCAAGGACTTGCCTACTCTGCACCACATGCATGAAGCACTGGTAGCCATGTTTGCTGAACATTATGATGACATGCTAGAGAAAACAGCCAAGCGAGCAGCACGGGAAAGGCTCAAACACTTAGGAAATCCCAAGAGCAAGCAGGAAACGTTAGTAAATCAGGTCTGTGTAGAAGAGAAAGTTAATTGAGAAAATATTATTTGGTTTAAATGAATTTCCTTCAAAATTTAGTAATATTACATAAAATTTTTGCTATTTTTATTTTGACCTAAATATATTTACCTGTAAAAAAATATATACAGTGTTATTTTTTTTAAATGAGAAGACTGGGATGAATTTTGAAGAAAAATTAATTGCAAATATGCTGTTGATACTCTTAGCTTAATTTATTGTTGAAAATACAACACTGATAAAAAAGGGGTGAAAATTTAAATTAACTTGTTTTTCATGAGAAGAGCAGTTAATTTGTTAATATTATTCAGATATAATGGAGGTTTTCATGAAACCTCTACTAATACACCATAGCAGTAAAAAATATACCATATTTACTGAGCACTAAGAATTATTGTGAAATACAACTCTTGCTGCTACTGCAGCTAAAGGCAACTGTACATATTTTTGTTATTGTATTTATTAAAATAATTAGTGCATACAGAATATACATACATCTCCAAGAAACTGAAGTAAGTTTTT